>JAUNZM010000295.1:0-19117 GCA_033459285.1 Clamator glandarius
GTCCACTTGGGTCACGGCAACGGTGGGAACCCCAAAACCCCCCCCCCTGGGGCACCCCAAAACCCACTGACCCCCCCAAATCCCAGTGACACCCCCCCCCCCCACCTCAGGCCCTGTAACCCAGGCCCTAGTAACTATTCCCTAAAACCCAGTGTTCCCCCTCCCAAAATCCTACTCTTGCCCCCCCAATCATACTCTTGACCCCCCCTAAATCTACCTTGGGAACCCCTAAAAGCACTCCAGGGTACCCCAAAACTCACTGACCCCCCCAAAACCCACTGACCCCCCCAAATCCCACTGCCCACCCCCCCAGGCCCTGTAACCCCTTCCCAGGCCCTGTAACTCCTCCCTAAAACCCAGTGTCCCCCCCAATCATACTCTTGATCCCCCCTAAATCTACCTTGGGAACCCCTAAAAGCACTCCAGGGCACCCCAAAACTCACTGACCCCCCCAAAACCCACTGACCCCCCCAAATCCCACTGCCCACCCCCCCAGGCCCTGTAACCCCTTCCCAGGCCCTGTAACTCCTCCCTAAAACCCAGTGTCCCCCCCACCCCAAAATCCTCCTCTTGCCCCCCCAATCATACTCTTGACCCCCCCTAAATCTACCTTGGGAACCCCTAAAAGCACTCCAGGGCACCCCAAAACTCACTGGCCCCCCCAAAACCCACTGCCCGCCCCCCAGGCCCTGTAACACCCTCCCAGGCCCTGTAACTCCTCCCTAAAACCCAGTGCCCCCCCCACCCCAAAATCCTCCTCTTGCCCCCCCCAATCATACTCTTGACCCCCCCCAAATCTACCTTGGGAACCCCTAAAACCACTCCAGGGCACCCCAAAACTCACTGGCCCCCCCAAATCCCACTGCCCACCCCCCCAGGCCCTGTAACCCCTTCCCAGGCCCTGTAACTCCTCCCTAAAACCCAGTGTCCCCCCCACCCCAAAATCCTCCTCTTGCCCCCCCCAATCGTACTTTTGACCCCCCCAAATCTACCTTGGGAACCCCTAAAACCACTCCAGAGCACCCCAAAACCCACTTACCCCCCCAAATCCCACTGCCCCCCCCCCCGGCCTTGTAACTCCTCCCTAAAACCCAGTGTCCCCCCCACCCCAAAATGTTACTCTTGCCCCCCCCCCCAGTCCTACTCTTGACCCCCCCTAAATCTACCTTGGGAACCCCTAAAATCACTCCAGGGCACCCCAAAACCCACTGCCCCCCCCAGGCCCTGTAACCCCTTCTCAGGCCCTGTAACTCCTCCCTAAAACCCAGTGTGTCCCCCCCCCAAAATCTTACTCTTGCCCCCCCAGTCATACTCCTGACCCCCCTCAAATCTACCTTGGGAACCCCTAAAACCACGCCAGGGCACCCCAAAACCCACTGAACCCCCTGAAACCCCACTGACCCCCCCAGGCCTTGTAACTCCTCCCTAAAACCCAGTGTCCCCCCCACCCCAAAATGTTACTCTTGCCCCCCCCCAGTCCTACTCTTGACCCCCCCTAAATCTACCTTGGGAACCCCTAAAACCACTCCAGGGCACCCCAAAACCCACTGCCCCCCCCAGGCCCTGTAACCCCTTCTCAGGCCCTGTAACTCCTTCCTAAAACCCAGTGTGTGTCCCCCCCAAAATCTTACTCTTGCCCCCCCCAATCATACTCTTGACCCCCCCTAAATCTACATTGGGAACCCCTAAAACCACGCCAGGGCACCCCAAAACCCACTGAACCCCCCGAAACCCCACTGACCCCCCCAGGCCCTGTAACCCCTTCCCAGGCCCTGTAACTCCTCCCTAAAACCCAGTGTCCCCCCCACCCCAAAATCCTCCTCTTGCCCCCCCCAGTCATACTCTTGACCCCCCCCAAATCTACCTTGGGAACCCCTAAAACCACTCCAGGGCACCCCAAAACTCACTGGCCCCCCCAAATCCCACTGCCCACCCCCCCAGGCCCTGTAACCCCTTCCCAGGCCCTGTAACTCCTCCCTAAAACCCAGTGTCCCCCCCATCCCAAAATCCTACTCTTGCCCCCCCCAATCATACTCTTGACCCCCCCAAATCTACCTTGGGAACCCCTAAAACCACTCCAGGGCACCCCAAAACTCACTGGCCCCCCCAAATCCCACTGCCCACCCCCCCAGGCCCTGTAACCCCTTCCCAGGCCCTGTAACTCCTCCCTAAAACCCAGTGCCCCCCCCCACCCCAAAATCCTACTCTTGCCCCCCCCAATCATACTCTTGACCCCCCCTAAATCTACCTTGGGAACCCCTAAAACCACGCCAGGGCACCCCAAAACCCACTGAACCCCCCGAAACCCCACTGACCCCCCCAGGCCCTGTAACCCCTTCCCAGGCCCTGTAACTCCTCCCTAAAACCCAGTGTCCCCCCCACCCCAAAATCCTACTCTTGCCCCCCCAATCGTACTTTTGACCCCCCCAAATTTACCTTGGGAACCCCTAAAACCACTCCAGGGCACCCCAAAACTCACTGACCCCCCACAAAACCCACTGAATCCCCCAGGCCCTGTAACCCCTTCCCAGGCCCTAGTAACTATTCCCTAAAACCCAGTGCCCCCCCCCCCCGCCAAAATCCTCCTCTTGCCCCCCCCAATCATACTCTTGACCCCCCCAAATCTACCTTGGGAACCCCTAAAACCACTCCAGGGCACCCCAAAACCCACTGACCCCCCCAGGCCCTGTAACCCCTTCCCAGGCCCTGTAACTCCTCCCTAAAACCCAGTGTCCCCCCCACCCCCAAATCCTACTCTTGCCCCCCCAATCGTACTCTTGACCCCCCCAAATTTACCTTGGGAACCCCTAAAACCACTCCAGGGCACCCCAAAACCCACTGACCCCCCCAAAACCCACTGCCCCCCCCAGGCCCTGTAACCCTTTCCCAGGCCCTGTAACTCCTCCCTAAAACCCAGTGTCCCCCCCCAAAATCACTTTGCTCCCCAAATTCTATTCTTGACCCCCCCAAATCTACCTTGGGACCCCCCCTCCCGGCACCCCAAAACCCACTGCCCCCCCCAAACTCATTCCTGCCCCCCCAAATCCAACCCTGAAACCCCTAAACCTATTCCTGCCCCCCCAAGTCCAATCGTGACTCCCTCAATCAAATCTTGAACCCCCCCACATCCGATCCAGACCCCCCCAAATCCATTCCTGCCCCCCAAAATCCAATCCTGAGTCCCCCTAAACCCATTCCTACCCCCCTAAACCTCATCCTGCCCCCCCAAATCCATTCCTGCTCCCCTAAATCCCATCCTGACTGCCTCAAACCCATTCCTGCCCCCCCAAACCTCCTCCTGCCCCCCCAAACCTCTTCCTGCCCCCCCAAATCCAATCCTGGCCCCCCAAACCCATTCCTGCTCCCCTAAATCCCATCCTGACTGCCTCAAACCCATTCCTGCCCCCCCAAACCTCCTCCTGCCCCCCCAAACCTCTTCCTGCCCCCCCAAATCCAATCATGAGCCCCCCAAACCCATTCCTGCTCCCCTAAATCCCATCCTGACTGCCTCAAACCCATTCCTGCCCCCCCAAACCTCCTCCTGCCCCCCCAAACCTCTTCCTGCCCCCCCAAATCCAATCATGAGCCCCCCAAACCCATTCCTGCTCCCCTAAATCCCATCCTGACTGCCTCAAACCCATTCCTGCCCCCCCAAACCTCCTCCTGCCCCCCCAAACCTCCTTCTGCCCCCCCAAATCCAATCATGACCCCCCCAAACCCATTCCTGCTCCCCTAAATCCCATCCTGACTGCCTCAAACCTCCTCCTGCCCCCCCAAACCTCCTCCTGCCCCCCCAAACCTCTTCCTGCCCCCCCAAATCCAATCCTGGCCCCCCAAACCCATTCCTGCTCCCCTAAATCCCATCCTGACTGCCTCAAACCCATTCCTGCCCCCCCAAACCTCCTCCTGCCCCCCCAAACCTCCTCCTGCCCCCCCAAATCCAATCCTGGCCCCCCAAACCCATTCCTGCTCCCCTAAATCCCATCCTGACTGCCTCAAACCCATTCCTGCCCCCCCAAACCTCCTCCTGCCCCCCCAAACCTCCTCCTGCCCCCCCAAATCCAATCCTGGCCCCCCAAACCCATTCCTGCTCCCCTAAATCCCATCCTGACTGCCTCAAACCCATTCCTGCCCCCCCAAACCTCCTCCTGCCCCCCCAAACCTCTTCCTGCCCCCCCAAATCCAATCATGAGCCCCCCAAACCCATTCCTGCTCCCCTAAATCCCATCCTGACTGCCTCAAACCCATTCCTGCCCCCCCAAACCTCCTCCTGCCCCCCCAAACCTCATCCTGCCCCCCCAAATCCAATCCTGGCCCCCCAAACCCCCATTCCTGCTCCCCTAAATCCATCCTGACCCCCCCAAACCCATTCCTGCTCCCCTAAATCCATCTCTGACCCACCTAAACCTCATCCTGCCCCCCCCAAACCCTCCTCCTGCCCCCCAAACCTCATCCTGCCCCCCCAAATCCAATCATGACCCCCCCCAAACCCATTCCTGCTCCCCTAAATCCCATCCTGACTGCCTCAAACCCATTCCTGCCCCCCCAAACCTCCTCCTGCCCCCCAAACCTCTTCCTGCCCCCCCAAATCCAATCCTGGCCCCCCAAACCCATTCCTGCTCCCCTAAATCCCATCCTGACCCCCCCAAACCCATTCCTGCTCCCCTAAATCCCATCCTGACCCACCTAAACCCATTCCTGCCCCCCCCAAACCTCCTCCTGCCCCCCCAAACCTCTTCCTGCCCCCCCAAATCCAATCCTGGCCCCCCAAACCCATTCCTGCTCCCCTAAATCCCATCCTGACTGCCTCAAACCCATTCCTGCCCCCCCAAACCTCCTCCTGCCCCCCCAAACCTCTTCCTGCCCCCCCAAATCCAATCCTGGCCCCCCAAACCCATTCCTGCTCCCCTAAATCCCATCCTGACTGCCTCAAACCCATTCCTGCCCCCCCAAACCTCCTCCTGCCCCCCCAAACCTCCTCCTGCCCCCCCAAATCCAATCATGACCCCCCCAAACCCATTCCTGCTCCCCTAAATCCCATCCTGACTGCCTCAAACCCATTCCTGCCCCCCCAAACCTCCTCCTGCCCCCCCAAACCTCTTCCTGCCCCCCCAAATCCAATCATGAGCCCCCCAAACCCATTCCTGCTCCCCTAAATCCCATCCTGACTGCCTCAAACCCATTCCTGCCCCCCCAAACCTCCTCCTGCCCCCCCAAACCTCATCCTGCCCCCCCAAATCCAATCCTGGCCCCCAAACCCATTCCTGCTCCCCTAAATCCCATCCTGACCCCCCCCAAACCCATTCCTGCTCCCCTAAATCCCATCCTGACCCACCTAAACCTCATCCTGCCCCCCCCAAACCTCCTCCTGCCCCCCCAAACCTCATCCTGCCCCCCCAAATCCAATCATGACCCCCCCCAAACCCATTCCTGCTCCCCTAAATCCCATCCTGACTGCCTCAAACCCATTCCTGCCCCCCCAAACCTCCTCCTGCCACCCCCAAACCTCTTCCTGCCCCCCCAAATCCAATCATGAGCCCCCCAAACCCATTCCTGCTCCCCTAAATCCCATCCTGACTGCCTCAAACCCATTCCTGCCCCCCCCAAACCTCCTCCTGCCCCCCCAAACCTCATCCTGCCCCCCCAAATCCAATCCTGGCCCCCCAAACCCATTCCTGCTCCCCTAAATCCCATCCTGACCCCCCCAAACCCATTCCTGCTCCCCTAAATCCCATCCTGACCACCTAAACCCATTCCTGCCCCCCCCAAACCTCCTCCTGCCCCCCCCAATTCTCATCCTGCCCCCCCAATTCCCTCTCCCCGTGGCTCTGACCCCCCCGCTTTTCCCAGGGACAGTGACGCTGTGGAGTCCGAAGGCTCCGGAGCCGCTGGTTCGGATGCTTTGCCACCGCGGCGCCGTGCGGGCGCTCGACGTCGACGCCAGCGGCACGTGAGCTTGGGGTTGATTTTAGGGGTCCCTGGGTTCATTTTTTTTTTTTTTGGGGGGGTCGAGTCACCGTTTTATTCCTTTCCCCTGGCCCCCCCCTCCCCTAGGTACATGGCCGACGTCGGGGCTGGATCGGAAGCTGCGGGTGTTCGACCTGCGGACGCTGAAGCCGGTGCAGGAGCTGCTGCTGCCGCTCGGCGCCGCCGACGTCGCCTTCAGCCAACGGGGGCTCCTGGCGGGCGCTCTGCGGAGACGTCGTGCAGGTAGGAACCCCCCAAGCCCCAAAATGTGGCCCCTCCGACCCCCAAAATGAGCATTTCCACCTCAAAATGTGCCCCAAGCCCTCGAAAATGGGGATTTTCACCCCCAAAAATGGGCGTTTCCACCCAAAACCGGGACCCTCAGCCCCAAAAATGGGGATTTTCACTCAAAAATTGAACTCTCAGCCTCGCCAAAATGGGGATTTTCACTCAAAAATTGGACCCTCAGCCCCAAAAATAGGGATTTTCACCCAAAAATTGGACCCTCAGCCCCAAAAACTGGGCATTTCCACCCAAAAATTGGACCCTCAGCCCAAAATGGGGATTTTCACCCAAAAATGGGACCCTCAGGCCCAAAAATGGGGATTTTCACCCAAAAATTGGACCCTCAACCCCAAAAATGGGGATTTTCACCCAAAAATTGGACTCTCAGCTCCAAAAATGGGATTTTCACCCAAAAATGGGCGTTTCCACCCAAAAATGGGACCCTCAGCCTCAAAAATGGGGATTTTCACCCTCAAAAAAGGGCGTTTCCACCCAAAAATGGGGATTTCCACCAAAAAATGGGCATTTCCACCCAAAATGTGCCACCCCAGCTCCGAAAATGGGGATTTTTTTGCCTCAAAAATGGGCGTTTCCACCCAAAAATGGAACCTCAGACCCCAAAATGGGGATTTCACCCCAAAAATGGGCGTTTCCACCAAAAATGGGACCCTCAGCCCCAAAAACGGGCGTCTCCATCCCAAAATGTGCCTCCTCAGCCCCAAAAATGGGCATTTCCACTTCAAATTGTGCCCCTAGCCCTGAAAATGGGGATTTCCATCCCAAAAAAGGGCATTTCCACCCAAAAATGGGACCCTCAGCCCCCAAAATGGGGATTTTTACCCCAAAAAAGGGCATTTTCCACCCAAAAACAGGACCCTCAGCCCCCAAAAAGTGGATTTTCACCCCCAAAAATGGGCATTTCCACCTAATAATGGGACCCTCAGCCCTAAAAAAGTGGATTTTCACCCCAAAAATGGGCATTTCCACCTAATAATGGGGCCCTCAGCCCTAAAAAGTGGATTTTCACCCCAAAAATGGGGATTTCGACCCCAAAATGTGCCCCCCAGCCCCAAAAACGGGGCTCCCCAGTCTCAAAAATCATTATTTTGCTCCTAAAATGGGACCTCTCAACCTAAAATGTGCCCCCCCAGCCCCCAAAATATACCCCCCTCACCCCAAAATGTGCCCCTGAGCCCCCAAATTCCCCCCCCCCAATATTTTTGTCCCCGCCTAACTTGTTCCCCCCCCCCCCCAATTCCAGGTGTTCCAGGGGGTAGGGGCGGCGCTGCCCCCCCCCAGGCCGTTCCTGCGCCATCGCCCCCCCGTGTCCCCCCCCTCACCCTGCGCTTCTGCCCCTTCGAGGACGTCCTGGGCGTGGGGCACGGCAGCGGCTTCTCCAGCCTCCTCGTGCCCGGTAAGAGACCCCCCCTTCCAAAAAATGTAACCCCCCAGCCCTAAAAAGCGGGATTTCCACGCAAAAAATGGGGGGGTTCCACCGCAAAAATGGGCATTTCCACCTCAAAATGGGACCCTCGGCCCCAAAAACGGGGATTTTCATCCCAAAAATGGGACCCTCGGCCGCAAAAACGAGGATTTTCACACCAAAAATAGGCGTTTCCACCTAAAAATGGGATTCTTGGACCCCAAAATGGGCATTTCCACCCCAAAATGTGACCCTCAGCCTCAAAAATGGGGATTTTCACCCAAAAATGGGACCTTCAGCCCCAAAAATGGGGATTTTCACCCCAAAAATGGGACCCTCAGCCCCAAAAATGGGGATTTTCACCCAAAAATGGGACCCTCAGCCCCAAAAATGGGGATTTTCACCCCAAAAGTGGGACCCTCAGCCCCAAAAATGGGGATTTTCACCCAAAAATGGGACCCTCAGCCCCCAAAATGGGGATTTTCACCCCAAAAATGGGACCCTCAGCCCCAAAAATGGGGATTTTCACCCCAAAAATGGGCGTTTCCGGCCAAAAATGGGACCCTCAGCCCCAAAAAAGGGCATTTCCACCCAAAAATGGGACCCTCAGCCCCAAAAATGGGGATTTTCACCCAAAAATGGGACCCTCAGCCCCAAAAGTGGGGATTTTCACCCCAAAAATGGGCGTTTCCACCCAAAAATGGGACCCTCAGCCCCAAAAAAGGGCATTTCCACCCAAAAATGGGACCCTCAGCCCCCAAAATGGGGATTTCCACCCAAAAAATAGGAATTTCCCCCCAAAATAGAGCCTTTTGCCCTCAAAATGGGACCTTTCAACCCCCAAATTGCCCTCCTCTCTCTAATTGTGCCCCCCCCCTCTAATTAATTCCCCCCCCCAGGATCGGGGGAGCCAAACCCGGATGGGCTGGAGGCGAATCCGTATCGGAGCCGGCGGCAGCGCCAGGAGTGGGAGGTGAAGGCGCTGCTGGAGAAGGTGAGGAAGGGGTTAAAAAGGGGGGGGGGGTAAAAAGGAGGGGGGCAAGAAATGGGGAGGGGGCAAAAAATGGGGGGGGGGCAAACAGCAGGACCCCAAAAATGGGGGTTTCCACCTCAAAAAATGGGGATTTCCCCCCCAAATGGGTATTTTCTCCTCAAAAATGAGGATTTCCACCCCAAAATTGGGCCCCCCAGCCCCGAAAATCAGGATTTCTGACCCAAAATGGGCCTCCAAGGCCTGAAAATCAGGATTTCTGACCCAAAATGGGCCTCCAAGGCCTGAAAATCAGGATTTCTGACCCAAAATGGGCCTCCAAGCCCAAAAAATCGGGGTTTCTGTCACAAAATGGGCCTCCAAGGCCTGAAAATCAGGATTTCTGACCCAAAATGGGCCTCCAAGGACTGAAAATCAGGATTTCTGACCCAAAATGGGCCTCCAAGCCCGAAAAATCGGGGTTTCTGTCACAAAATGGGCCTCCAAGGCCTGAAAATCAGGATTTCTGACCCAAAATGGGCCTCCAAGCCCAAAAAATCGGGGTTTCTGTCACAAAATGGGCCTCCAAGGCCTGAAAATCAGGATTTCTGACCCAAAATGGGCCTCCAAGGACTGAAAATCAGGATTTCTGACCCAAAATGGGCCTCCAAGCCCGAAAAATCGGGGTTTCTGTCACAAAATGGGCCTCCAAGGCCTGAAAATCAGGATTTCTGACCCACAATGGGCCTCCAAGGTCTGAAAATCAGGATTTCTGACCCAAAATGGGCCTCCAAGGCCTGAAAATCAGGATTTCTGCCCCAAAATGGGCCTCAAGGCCTGAAAATCAGGATTTCTGACCCAAAATGGGCCTCCCCGCCCCGAAAATCAGGATTTCTGACCCAAAATGGGCCTCCAAGGTCTGAAAATCAGGATTTCTGACCCAAAATGGGCCTCTCAGCCCTGAAAATCAGGATTTCTGACCCAAAATGGGCCTCAAGGCTTGAAAATCAGGATTTCTGCCCCAAAATTGGCCTCTCAGCCCTGAAAATCAGGATTTCTGCCCCAAAATGGGCCCCTCAGCCCTGAAAATCAGGATTTCTGACCCAAAATGGGCCTCTCAGGCCTGAAAATCAGGATTTCTAATCCAAAAATCAGGATTTCTGCCCTAAATGGCCCCCCAGCCCCAAAAATCCGGATTTCTGACCCAAAAATCAGGATTTCTGCCTCAAAATGGGCCCCCCAGCCCTGAAAATCAGGATTTCTGACCCAAAATGGAAGTCTCAGACCCCAAAAGCAGATTTCCACCTCAAAAATCAATTCGTGACCCCCCCAAATCACTTCAGACCCCCCCCCAGGTCAGTCCTGTCCCCCCAAATCCACTTCTGACTCCCCTATAATCCACTCCTGATCCCCCTAAATCCCTCCAGACCCCCCAAATCCACTCCTGAACCCCCCCAAATTGTTCATGACCCCCCAAATCCCCTCCAGACCCCCCCAAATCCCCTCCAGACCCTCCAAATCCACTTCTGACCCCCCCCAAATCACTTCAGACCCCCCCCCAGGTCTGTCCTGTCCCCTCAAATCCACTCCTGACTCCCCTATAATCCACTCCTGATCCCCCTAAATCCCTCCAGACCCCCCAAATCCACTCCTGAACCCCCCCCTCCAAATTGTTCGTGACCACCCCAGACACCCCCAAATCACCTCCTGGCCCCCCAAATTACTTCAGGACCTCCCCCAGGTCAGTCCTGTCCCCCACAAATCCACTCCTGATTCCCCTTATAATCCATTCCTGATTCTTCTAAATCCTTCCAGACCCCCCGAATCCACTCCTGAACCCCTCCAAATTGTTCGTGACCCCCTCAAATCCCCTCCTGACCCCCCAAATCCCTTGCTGCCCCCCCTTCTAGATCCCAGCGGAGCTCATCACCCTGGACCCCTCCGAGCTGGGACGCGTGGACACGGCCACCCTGCAGCAGAAACGCGAGGAGCGAATCGAACGCCTGGTAACCAACCTCCCCCACCCCAAAAAAATAACATTTTGGGGTTCCCCCCACCTCCCTGAACCCCAATTCCACCCTTGCCCCCCTAAAAAATAGGGTTTCGACCCCCAAGCCAAGGCCCCGTTCCAGCCGCGGCGCCGAGCCAAGGGCAGCGCCCCCCAACGCCGCAAGCGCCAGGTGGCACACGAGGAGCAGCGGGTGCGTACGAGAACCCCTCCCCGAACCCCAAAATTCTTGGGGATCCCCCCCCCCTTTTAATTCATCCCTCTCCCTTTAATTCATTTCCCGTCCCCCCAACTCTCCAGGCTGCGATCCGGAAGAGCGTGGAGCAGCGGCAGCAGGAGGAGGAGGAGAAGAAAAAAAAAGGGGGCGCCCCCCCGGCTCCCCGAAAACGTGGGGCGCTCGAGCGCTTCAAGAAGTGATTGTTTTATTGGGGAAGGGAGGGGTCCCCCAAAGGGTCAACATGGTGTGTGGGTCCCCAAGGCCTCAAGGTGTCGTTTGGGTCTCATTTTTGGGGTCTCCAAGGTGTCCCCTCCCCATTTTGAGGGTCTCCAAGGTGTCCCCTCCCCATTCTGAGGGTCCCCAAGGTGTACTCTCCCCATTTTTGGGGTCTCCAAGGTGTCCCCTCCCCATTCTGAGGGTCCCCAAGGTGTCCTCTCCCCATTTTTGGGGTCTCCAAGGTGTCCGCTCCCCATTTTTGGGATCCCCAAGGTGTCCTCTCCCCATTTTGAGGATCCCCAAGGTGTCCCCTCCCCATTCTGAGGGTCCCCAAGGTGTACTCTCCCCATTTTTGGGGTCTCCAAGGTGGCCCCTCCCCATTTTTGGGGTCTCCAAGGTGTCCGCTCCCCATTTTTGGGATCCCCAAGGTGTCCTCTCCCCATTTTGAGGATCCCCAAGGTGTCCCCTCCCCATTTTGAGGATCCCCAAGGTGTCCCCTCCCCATTCTGAGGGTCTCCAAGGTGTCCCCTCCCCATTTTGAGGATCCCCAAGGTGTCCCCTCCCCATTTTTGGGGTCCCCAAGGTGTCCCCTCCCCATTTTGAGGATCCCCAAGGTGTCCCCTCCCCATTTTTGGGGTCTCCAAGGTGTCCCCTCCCCATTTTGAGGATCCCCAAGGTGTCCCCTTCCCATTCTGAGGGTCTCCAAGGTGTCCCCTCCCCATTTTGAGGATCCCCAAGGTGTCCCCTTCCCATTCGGAGGGTCTCCAAGGTGTCCCCTCCCCATTTTGAGGATCCCCAAGGTGTCCCCTCCCCATTTTGAGGATCCCCAAGGTGTCCCCTTCCCATTCTGAGGGTCTCCAAGGTGTCCCCTCCCCATTTTTGGGGTCTCCAAGGTGTCCCCTCCCCATTTTTGGGGTCTCCAAGGTGTCCCCTCCCCATTTTGAGGATCCCCAAGGTGTCCCCTCCCCATTTTGAGGATCCCCAAGGTGTCCCCTCCCCATTCTGAGGGTCTCCAAGGTGTCCCCTCCCCATTTTTGGGGTCTCCAAGGTGTCCCCTCCCCATTTTGAGGATCCCCAAGGTGTCCCCTCCCCATTTTTGGGGTCTCCAAGGTGTCCCCTCCCCATCTTGAGGATCCCCAAGGTGTCCCCTCCCCATTTTGAGGATCCCCAAGGTGTCCCCTCCCCATTTTTGGGGTCTCCAAGGTGTCCCCTCCCCATCTTGAGGATCCCCAAGGTGTCCCCTCCCCATTTTGAGGATCCCCAAGGTGTCCTCTCCTTATTTTTGGGGTCCCCAAGGTGTCCTCACCCCATTTTTGGGGTCTCCAAGGTGTCCCCTCCCCATTTTGAGGATCCCCAAGGTGTCCTCTCCTTATTTTTGGGGTCCCCAAGGTGTCCCCTCCCCATTTTAAGGGTCTCCAAGGTGTCCCCTCCCCATTCTGAGGGTCTCCAAGTTGTCCCCTCCCCATTTTTGGGGGTCCTCAAGGTGTCCCCTCCCCATTTTCTGGGGTCCCTCTACCTCTCCCCATCCCTGTGCCCCCTCCAAGCCGAGGGCCACCGCGGGGCCACCAGCACCACAGCCTTTATTGCCTGGGAACGGGGACACGGCGGCTCCGTCCTTGTCACCGTTTGATGGCACCAGCTCTGTCCTTGTCACCGTGTGATGGAAGGAGGTTCTGTCCTTGTCCCCAGGCTCTGTCCTGGTCACCGTGTGGTGGCACCAGCTCCGTCCTTGTCACCGGGTGGTGGCACCAGCTCTGTCCTGGTCACCATGTGATGGCACCGGGCTCCAAATTTGTCACCAGGCTCCATCCTTGTCACTGTTTGGTGGCACCAGGCTTTGTCCTGGTCACCACGTGACGGCACCGGGCTCCAAACTTGTCACCAGGCTCTGTCCTTGTCACCTGGTGATGACCATGGGCTTCATCCCTTGTCACTGCGTGATGGCACGAGGTGTGTCCTTGTCACCAGACTCCATCCGGGTAAGCTGGTGATGGCACCGGCTCCGTCCTTGTCACCGTGTGATGGCACCAGGCTCTGTCCTTGTCCCCATGTGATGCCACCGGGCCCCGTCCCCCTTGCAGCAGCTCCAGGCCCTGGTGGCGCTGTGGCCCGGGGCTGCTCGAGGACGCTGCGGCGTCCTTGTCACCGCTGCTGGGGACGCCGCGGCCCCCTGGATGCCTCCAGCCTTACGCAGCGTCCTCGTCCCCGCTGCTCCGGGGCTGCAGGGTCCCCTCGAGCGCCTCCAGCCCCACGGAGCGTCCTCGTCTCGGCTGCTTCGGCCTCATCCCGGCTGCAGCATCCTCATCGCAGCTGCAGCATCTCAGCTGCATCCTCCTCCTCCTCTCAGCTGCAGCATCTCAGCTGCATCGTCCTCCTCCTCTCAGCTGCAGCATCTCAGCTGCATCGTCCTCCTCCTCTCAGCTGCAGCATCTCAGCTGCATCGTCCTCCTCCCTCAGCTGCAGCATCTCAGCTGCATCGTCCTCCTCCCTCAGCTGCAGCATCTCAGCTGCATCCTCCTCCTCCTCTCAGCTGCATCGTCCTCCTCCCTCAGCTGCAGCATCTCAGCTGCATCGTCCTCCTCCCTCAGCTGCAGCATCTCAGCTGCATCCTCCTCCTCCTCTCAGCTGCATCGTCCTCCTCCTCTCAGCTGCAGCATCTCAGCTGCATCCTCCTCCTCCTCTCAGCTGCATCGTCCTCCTCCTCTCAGCTGCATCGTCCTCCTCCTCTCAGCTGCAGCATCTCAGCTGCATCGTCCTCCTCCTCTCAGCTGCAGCATCTCAGCTGCATCGTCCTCCTCCTCTCAGCTGCAGCATCTCAGCTGCATCGTCCTCCTCCTCTCAGCTGCAGCATCTCAGCTGCATCGTCCTCCTCCTCTCACCTGCAGCATCTCAGCTGCATCGTCCTCCTCCTCTCAGCTGCAGCATCTCAGCTGCATCGTCCTCCTCCTCTCAGCTGCAGCATCTCCGCTGCAGCATCCTCGTCTCAGCCGCAGCATCCTCATCTCAGCTGCAGCATCCTCGTCTCGGCCGCAGCATCCTCGTCTCGGCCGCAGCGTCCTCGTCTCGGCCGCAGCATCCTCGTCTCGGCCGCAGCATCCTCGTCTCGGCCGCAGCATCCTCGTCTCGGCCGCAGCATCCTCGTCTCGGCCGCAGCATCCTCGTCTCGGCCGCAGCATCTTCGTCTCGGCCACAGCATCCTCGTCTCGGCCGCAGCGTCCTCGTCTCAGCTGCAGCATCCTCATCTCAGCCGCAGCATCCTCATCTCAGCCGCAGCATCCTCGTCTCAGCCGCAGCATCCTCGTCTCAGCCGCAGCATCCTCATCTCAGCCGCAGCATCCTCATCTCAGCCGCAGCATCCTCATCTCAGCCGCAGCATCCTCGTCTCAGCCGCAGCATCCTCGTCTCAGCTGCAGCATCCTCGTCTCAGCCGCAGCATCCTCGTCTCAGCCGCAGCATCCTCATCTCAGCTGCAGCATCCTCGTCTCAGCCGCAGCATCCTCATCTCAGCCGCAGCATCCTCATCTCAGCCGCAGCATCCTCATCTCAGCCGCAGCATCCTCGTCTCAGCTGCAGCATCCTCGTCTCAGCTGCAGCATCCTCATCTCAGCTGCAGCATCCTCATCTCAGCTGGAGCATCCTCGTCTCGGCCGCAGCATCCTCGTCTCAGCCGCAGCGTCCTCATCTCAGCTGCAGCATCCTCGTCTCAGCTGCAGCATCCTCGTCTCAGCTGCAGCATCCTCGTCTCAGCTGCAGCATCCTCATCTCAGCCGCAGCATCCTCGTCTCAGCTGCAGCATCCTCATCTCAGCTGCAGCATCCTCATCTCAGCTGCAGCATCCTCGTCTCAGCTGCAGCATCCTCATCTCAGCTGCAGCATCCTCGTCTCAGCTGCAGCATCCTCGTCTCAGCTGCAGCATCCTCGTCTCAGCCGCAGCGTCCTCGTCTCAGCCGCAGCGTCCTCATCTCAGCTGCAGCGTCCTCGTCTCAGCCGCAGCGTCCTCGTCTCAGCCGCAGCATCCTCGTCTCAGCTGCAGCATCCTCGTCTCAGCCGCAGCGTCCTCATCTCAGCTGCAGCATCCTCGTCTCAGCCGCAGCGTCCTCATCTCAGCCGCAGCATCCTCATCTCAGCTGCAGCATCCTCATCTCAGCTGCAGCATCCTCATCTCAGCTGCAGCGTCCTCGTCTCAGCTGCAGCATCCTCGTCTCAGCCGCAGCATCCTCATCTCAGCCGCAGCATCCTCGTCTCAGCCGCAGCATCCTCATCTCAGCCGCAGCATCCTCGTCTCAGCTGCAGCATCCTCATCTCAGCCGCAGCATCCTCGTCTCAGCCGCAGCATCCTCGTCTCAGCCGCAGCATCCTCGTCTCAGCCGCAGCATCCTCGTCTCAGCTGCAGCATCCTCATCTCAGCCGCAGCATCCTCATCTCAGCTGCAGCGTCCTCATCTCAGCCGCAGCGTCCTCATCTCAGCTGCAGCATCCTCATCTCAGCTGCAGCATCCTCATCTCAGCCGCAGCATCCTCATCTCAGCTGCAGCATCCTCGTCTCAGCCGCAGCATCCTCGTCTCAGCCGCAGCATCCTCGTCTCAGCTGCAGCATCCTCATCTCAGCTGCAGCATCCTCGTCTCAGCCGCAGCATCCTCGTCTCAGCCGCAGCATCCTCGTCTCAGCTGCAGCATCCTCATCTCAGCTGCAGCATCCTCGTCTCAGCTGCAGCATCCTCGTCTCAGCTGCAGCATCCTCGTCTCAGCCGCAGCGTCCTCGTCTCGGCTGCAGCGTCCTCATCTCAGCTGCAGCATCCTCATCTCAGCTGCAGCATCCTCATCTCAGCCGCAGCATCCTCATCTCAGCTGCAGCATCCTCGTCTCAGCCGCAGCATCCTCATCTCAGCCGCAGCATCCTCATCTCAGCTGCAGCATCCTCATCTCAGCCGCAGCATCCTCATCTCAGCTGCAGCATCCTCGTCTCAGCCGCAGCATCCTCATCTCAGCCGCAGCATCCTCGTCTCAGCTGCAGCATCCTCATCTCAGCTGCAGCATCCTCGTCTCAGCCGCAGCATCCTCGTCTCAGCTGCAGCATCCTCGTCTCAGCTGCAGCATCCTCATCTCAGCTGCAGCATCCTCGTCTCAGCTGCAGCATCCTCGTCTCAGCTGCAGCATCCTCGTCTGGGCCGCAGCATCCTCGTCTCAGCTGCAGCATCCTCGTCTCAGCCGCAGCATCCTCGTCTCAGCTGCAGCATCCTCGTCTCAGCCGCAGCATCCTCGTCTCAGCCGCAGCATCCTCGTCTCAGCTGCAGCATCCTCATCTCAGCCGCAGCGTCCTCATCTCAGCCGCAGCATCCTCATCTCAGCCGCAGCATCCTCGTCTCAGCCGCAGCGTCCTCATCTCAGCTGCAGCATCCTCATCTCAGCCGCAGCGTCCTCATCTCCGCTGCAGCATCCTCGTCTCAGCCGCAGCATCCTCATCTCAGCTGCAGCATCCTCGTCTCAGCCGCAGCATCCTCATCTCAGCTGCAGCATCCTCATCTCAGCCGCAGCATCCTCGTCTCAGCTGCAGCATCCTCGTCTCAGCCGCAGCATCCTCGTCTCAGCCGCAGCATCCTCGTCTCAGCTGCAGCATCCTCATCTCAGCCGCAGCGTCCTCATCTCAGCTGCAGCATCCTCATCTCAGCCGCAGCATCCTCGTCTCAGCTGCAGCATCCTCGTCTCAGCCGCAGCATCCTCGTCTCAGCCGCAGCATCCTCGTCTCAGCCGCAGCATCCTCGTCTCAGCCGCAGCATCCTCGTCTCAGCTGCAGCATCCTCATCTCAGCCGCAGCATCCTCGTCTCAGCTGCAGCATCCTCGTCTCAGCCGCAGCATCCTCGTCTCAGCCGCAGCGTCCTCGTCTCAGCCGCAGCATCCTCATCTCAGCCGCAGCATCCTCATCTCAGCTGCAGCATCCTCGTCTCAGCCGCAGCATCCTCGTCTCAGCTGCAGCATCCTCATCTCAGCCGCAGCGTCCTCATCTCAGCTGCAGCATCCTCATCTCAGCCGCAGCATCCTCATCTCAGCCGCAGCGTCCTCATCTCAGCTGCAGCATCCTCATCTCAGCCGCAGCATCCTCGTCTCAGCTGCAGCATCCTCGTCTCAGCTGCAGCATCCTCGTCTCAGCCGCAGCATCCTCGTCTCAGCCGCAGCATCCTCATCTCAGCCGCAGCATCCTCGTCTCAGCTGCAGCATCCTCGTCTCAGCCGCAGCGTCCCGCTGGTGGCCGCAGCATCCTCATCTCAGCCGCAGCATCCTCGTCTCAGCCGCAGCATCCTCATCTCAGCTGCAGCATCCTCGTCTCAGCCGCAGCGTCCTCATCTCAGCTGCAGCATCCTCGTCTCAGCTGCAGCGTCTTCGTCTCAGCCGCAGCGTCCCGCTGGTGGCCGCAGCGTCCTCGTCTGGGCCGCAGCGTCCCGCTGGCGGCCGCCTGCCGGCTCTCACTGCCAGAGCCGTTGCGCGGCGGCCAGCAGCCTGCAGCGCAGCAGCCCCAGGGCCCTCTGCCAGGCGCTGCAGCCTCCCCGCCGCAGGCGCCAGGCCCCGCGCAGCTCCTCGGGCGCCAGGCGGTGGGCGCTGAGCAGCACTTCCCCGTAGCAGCAGGCGTCGAGCGGGAAGCGGGCGGCCCCGGCCATTCGCGCCGAGTGCCGGGGGCTCAAGCCGGCTCGGCGGGCGCACAGCCCGACCCAGACGTCCTCGGGGGCCACGAAAGGCACGTGGGGGGCGGCCGCCAGCACCGCCGCCACCGCGTCCCGCGACAGCACGTAGGCCGTGCCGCTGCAGTAGGGCGGGAAGGCCGCCGCGGGGTAAAGCGAAGCCGGCACGTGGTGCCGAGCGCCGGGCTCCCGCTCGGGCCTCACGCGCCAATGCAGCCGCCCCAGGTAGAGCCGCCGCGGCTGACCCGGCGCCGCCAGGTAGCTCGTTAACGCGGGGAGGTTGACGAAGACGTCGTCGTCGGCCTTGAGGACGAAAGGCGCCTGGGCGCAGCGGGCGGCCGCCCAGCGCAGCAGCAGCAGCGTCTTGCGCGTCAGGTTGCCGTAAGAGTCCTCGAAGGCCCCTTGCAGCAGGTCCCCGTGGCGCTCGGCTTCGGCCCGCAGCGCCGCCCGCTCCGCGGGATCCCCCGGCACCCCCAGGACGAAGAGGGTGCGAGCCCAGGGACCCCCGGCACCCCCCCAGGTGTCGCGGATGGCCTGGCGCCGAGCGGCGTGCGAGGGGGCGCTGGGAACCAGCACCAGCAGAAACGGGGAGGGCACCGAGCAGGGAGCGGGGGACAGAAGCACCCGGGGGGGCGCTGGGAGGGATTGGGGGGGTCCTGGGGGGATTTGAGGGGGTCCTGGTAGAACCTGGGGGGATCCTGGGGGAATTTGAGGGGGTCCTGGGGGGATCTGGGGGGATCCTGGGGGGATTTGAGGGGGTCCTGGTGGGATTTGGAGGTGCCCTGGGGCAATTTGGGGGGATCCTGGCAGGACCTGGGGGGCTCCTGGCAGGATGGGAGCTCCTGGTAGGACCTGGGGGGGTACTGGTTGAATCTGGGGGGGTCCTGGGTGGATTTGAGGGGGTCCTGGTGGGATTTGGGGGGCTCCTGGTTGGATTTGGGGGGGCCCTGGTGGGACTCGGAGGGCTCCTGGCAGGAAGGGGGGGTCAGCCCTTGCATACCCTGCCCCGTTTCCAGGGCCCCCCCAGTTTGCAGCCCCCTCTCCCATCTCGGGGAGCTGCCCCCCCCACCCCCAGGCCCCCCCAACCCAGGCCGCCAGCGCTGCCGCCAGAAGCTCCTCGCCCCGGCCCCCCCCCACTAGCCCCAGGGCCACCAGCCCCAGGGCCAGCGCAGCCCCCCGCCTCGCCCAGCGCCCCCCCCGCCGCCTGCACCCACGCATCCCCCCCCCCCCGTACCCCAAAAGGGGTGCCCCCCCCTCCTCAAATACCCCTTAAGGGCTGAGACCCCCCCTCTAAATACACGGTAAGGGCTGAACCCCCCCTCAAATACTCCTTAAGGGCTGAGACCCCCCCTCAAAT